>OU696597.1:6291469-6310607 GCA_916048095.2 Sacculina carcini | reverse complement strand
TTTTCTTTATTTTCTTTATTTTCTTTATTTTCTTTATTTTCTTTATTTTCTTTATTTTCTTTATTTTCTTTATTTTCTTTATTTTCTTTATTTTCTTTATTTTCTTTATTTTCTTTATTTTCTTTATTTTCTTTATTTTCTTTATTTTCTTTATTTTCTTTATTTTCTTTATTTTCTTTATTTTCTTTATTTTCTTTATTTTCTTTATTTTCTTTATTTTCTTTATTTTCTTTATTTTCTTTATTTTCTTTATTTTCTTTATTTTCTTTATTTTCTTTATTTTCTTTATTTTCTTTATTTTCTTTATTTTCTTTATTTTCTTTATTTTCTTTATTTTCTTTATTTTCTTTATTTTCTTTATTTTCTTATTTTCTTTATTTTCTTCATTTTCTTCATTTTCTTTATTTTCTTTATTTTCTTTATTTTCTTTATTTTCTTTATTTTCTTTATTTTCTTTATTTTCTTTATTTTCTTTATTTTCTTTATTTTCTTTATTTTCTTTATTTTCTTTATTTTCTTTATTTTCTTTATTTTCTTTATTTTCTTTATTTTCTTTATTTTCTTTATTTTCTTTATTTTCTTTATTTTCTTTATTTTCTTTATTTTCTTTATTTTCTTTATTTTCTTTATTTTCTTTATTTTCTTTATTTTCTTTATTTTCTTTATTTTCTTTATTTTCTTTATTTTCTTTATTTTCTTTATTTTCTTTATTTTCTTTATTTTCTTTATTTTCTTTATTTTCTTTATTTTCTTTATTTTCTTTATTTTCTTTATTTTCTTTATTTTCTTTATTTTCTTTATTTTCTTTATTTTCTTTATTTTCTTTATTTTCTTTATTTTCTTTATTTTCTTTATTTTCTTTATTTTCTTCATTTTCTTTATTTTCTTTATTTTCTTTATTTTCTTTATTTTCTTTATTTTCTTTATTTTCTTTATTTTCTTTAATTCATCCAATTTATTTCGATTATTTGTGTGTAGAGTTTAGTGTTGAGTGAAGAAAGTTATTACCTGGCTGGGATTCGAACCGAGGTCCTCGGGGTTCGAGCAGAGTCTTACGCGGTCCGGCCATTGTAGATGTTCAAGAGAGATGGTTTATATGTGGTATATATAGTGCGCAAGCACGAGTGTACAATTAATTTTCTTTATTTTCTTTATTTTCTTTATTTTCTTTAATTCATCCAATTTATTTCGATTATTTGTGTGTAGAGTTTAGTGTTGAGTGAAGAAAGTTATTACCTGGCTGGGATTCGAACCGAGGTCCTCGGGGCTCGAGCAGAGTCTTACGCGGTCCGGCCATTGTAGATGTTCAAGAGAGATGGTTTATATGTGGTATATATAGTGCGCAAGCACGAGTGTACAATTAATTTTCTTTATTTTCTTTATTTTCTTTATTTTCTTTAATTCATCCAATTTATTTCGATTATTTGTGTGTAGAGTTTAGTGTTGAGTGAAGAAAGTTATTACCTGGCTGGGATTCGAACCGAGGTCCTCGGGGTTCGAGCAGAGTCTTACGCGGTCCGGCCATTGTAGATGTTCAAGAGAGATGGTTTATATGTGGTATATATAGTGCGCAAGCACGAGTGTACAATTAATTTTCTTTATTTTCTTTATTTCTTTATTTTCTTTATTTTCTTTATTTTCTTTATTTTCTTTATTTTCTTTATTTTCTTTATTTTCTTTATTTTCTTTATTTTCTTTATTTTCTTTATTTTCTTTTTTTTCTTTATTTTCTTTATTTTCTTTATTTTTTTTATTTTTTTTATTTTCTTTATTTTCTTTATTTTCTTTATTTTCTTTATTTTCTTTATTTTCTTTATTTTCTTTATTTTCTTTATTTTCTTTATTTTCTTTATTTTCTTTATTTTCTTTATTTTCTTTATTTTCTTTATTTTCTTTATTTTCTTTATTTTCTTTATTTTCTTTATTTTCTTTATTTTCTTTATTTTCCTTATTTTCTTTATTTTCTTTATTTTCTTTATTTTCTTTATTTTCTTTATTTTCTTTATTTTCTTTATTTTCTTTATTTTCTTTATTTTCTTTATTTTCTTTATTTTCTTTATTTTCTTTATTTTCTTTATTTTCTTTATTTTCTTTATTTTCTTTATTTTCTTTATTTTCTTTATTTTCTTTATTTTCTTTATTTTCTTTATTTTCTTTATTTTCTTTATTTTCTTTATTTTCTTTATTTTCTTTATTTTCTTTATTTTCTTTATTTTCTTTATTTTCTTTATTTTCTTTATTTTCTTTATTTTCTTTATTTTCTTTATTTTCTTTATTTTCTTTATTTTCTTTATTTTCTTTATTTTCTTTATTTTCTTTATTTTCTTTATTTTCTTTATTTTCTTTATTTTCTTTATTTTCTTTATTTTCTTCATTTTCTTTATTTTCTTTATTTTCTTTATTTTCTTTATTTTCTTTATTTTCTTTATTTTCTTTAATTCATCCAATTTATTTCGATTATTTGTGTGTAGAGTTTAGTGTTGAGTGAAGAAAGTTATTACCTGGCTGGGATTCGAACCGAGGTCCTCGGGGTTCGAGCAGAGTCTTACGCGGTCCGGCCATTGTAGATGTTCAAGAGAGATGGTTTATATGTGGTATATATAGTGCGCAAGCACGAGTGTACAATTAATTTTCTTTATTTTCTTTATTTTCTATATTTTCTTTAATTCATCCAATTTATTTCGATTATTTGTGTGTAGAGTTTAGTGTTGAGTGAAGAAAGTTATTACCTGGCTGGGATTCGAACCGAGGTCCTCGGGGTTCGAGCAGAGTCTTACGCGGTCCGGCCATTGTAGATGTTCAAGAGAGATGGTTTATATGTGGTATATATAGTGCGCAAGCACGAGTGTACAATTAATTTTCTTTATTTTCTTTATTTCTTTATTTTCTTTATTTTCTTTATTTTCTTTATTTTCTTTATTTTCTTTATTTTCTTTATTTTCTTTATTTTCTTTATTTTCTTTATTTTCTTTATTTTCTTTATTTTCTTTATTTTCTTTATTTTCTTTATTTTCTTTATTTTCTTTATTTTCTTTATTTTCTTTATTTTCTTTATTTTCTTTATTTTCTTTATTTTCTTTATTTTCTTTATTTTCTTTATTTTCTTTATTTTCTTTATTTTCTTTATTTTCTTTATTTTCTTTATTTTCTTTATTTTCTTTATTTTCTTTATTTTCTTTATTTTCTTTATTTTCTTTATTTTCTTTATTTTCTTTATTTTCTTTATTTTCTTTATTTTCTTTATTTTCTTTATTTTCTTTATTTTCTTTATTTTCTTTATTTTCTTTATTTTCTTTATTTTCTTTATTTTCTTTATTTTCTTTATTTTCTTTATTTTCCTTATTTTCTTTATTTTCTTTATTTTCTTTATTTTCTTTATTTTCTTTATTTTCTTTATTTTCTTTATTTTCTTTATTTTCTTTATTTTCTTTATTTTCTTTATTTTCTTTATTTTCTTTATTTTCTTTATTTTCTTTATTTTCTTTATTTTCTTTATTTTCTTTATTTTCTTTATTTTCTTTATTTTCTTTATTTTCTTTATTTTCTTTATTTTCTTTATTTTCTTTATTTTCTTTATTTTCTTTATTTTCTTTATTTTCTTTATTTTCTTTATTTTCTTTATTTTCTTTATTTTCTTTATTTTCTTTATTTTCTTTATTTTCTTTATTTTCTTTATTTTCTTTATTTTCTTTATTTTCTTTATTTTCTTTATTTTCTTTATTTTCTTTATTTTCTTTATTTTCTTTATTTTCTTCATTTTCTTTATTTTCTTTATTTTCTTTATTTTCTTTATTTTCTTTATTTTCTTTATTTTCTTTATTTTCTTTAATTCATCCAATTTATTTCGATTATTTGTGTGTAGAGTTTAGTGTTGAGTGAAGAAAGTTATTACCTGGCTGGGATTCGAACCGAGGTCCTCGGGGTTCGAGCAGAGTCTTACGCGGTCCGGCCATTGTAGATGTTCAAGAGAGATGGTTTATATGTGGTATATATAGTGCGCAAGCACGAGTGTACAATTAATTTTCTTTATTTTCTTTATTTTCTTTATTTTCTTTAATTCATCCAATTTATTTCGATTATTTGTGTGTAGAGTTTAGTGTTGAGTGAAGAAAGTTATTACCTGGCTGGGATTCGAACCGAGGTCCTCGGGGATCGAGCAGAGTCTTACGCGGTCCGGCCATTGTAGATGTTCAAGAGAGATGGTTTATATGTGGTATATATAGTGCGCAAGCACGAGTGTACAATTAATTTTCTTTATTTTCTTTATTTTCTTTATTTTCTTTAATTCATCCAATTTATTTCGATTATTTGTGTGTAGAGTTTAGTGTTGAGTGAAGAAAGTTATTACCTGGCTGGGATTCGAACCGAGGTCCTCGGGGTTCGAGCAGAGTCTTACGCGGTCCGGCCATTGTAGATGTTCAAGAGAGATGGTTTATATGTGGTATATATAGTGCGCAAGCACGAGTGTACAATTAATTTTCTTTATTTTCTTTATTTCTTTATTTTCTTTATTTTCTTTATTTTCTTTATTTTCTTTATTTTCTTTATTTTCTTTATTTTCTTTATTTTCTTTATTTTCTTTATTTTCTTTATTTTCTTTATTTTCTTTATTTTCTTTATTTTCTTTATTTTCTTTATTTTCTTTATTTTCTTTATTTTCTTTATTTTCTTTATTTTCTTTATTTTCTTTATTTTCTTTATTTTCTTTATTTTCTTTATTTTCTTTATTTTCTTTATTTTCTTTATTTTCTTTATTTTCTTTATTTTCTTTATTTTCTTTATTTTCTTTATTTTCTTTATTTTCTTTATTTTCCTTATTTTCCTTATTTTCCTTATTTTCCTTATTTTCCTTATTTTCTTTATTTTCTTTATTTTCTTTATTTTCTTTATTTTCTTTATTTTCTTTATTTTCTTTATTTTCTTTATTTTCTTTATTTTCTTTATTTTCTTTATTTTCTTTATTTTCTTTATTTTCTTTATTTTCTTTATTTTCTTTATTTTCTTTATTTTCTTTATTTTCTTTATTTTCTTTATTTTCTTTATTTTCTTTATTTTCTTTATTTTCTTTATTTTCTTTATTTTCTTTATTTTCTTTATTTTCTTTATTTTCTTTATTTTCTTTATTTTCTTTATTTTCTTTATTTTCTTTATTTTCTTTATTTTCTTTATTTTCTTTATTTTCTTTATTTTCTTTATTTTCTTTATTTTCTTTATTTTCTTTATTTTCTTTATTTTCTTTATTTTCTTTATTTTCTTTATTTTCTTTATTTTCTTTATTTTCTTTATTTTCTTTATTTTCTTTATTTTCTTTATTTTCTTTATTTTCTTTATTTTCTTTATTTTCTTTATTTTCTTTATTTTCTTTATTTTCTTTATTTTCTTTATTTTCTTTATTTTCTTTATTTTCTTTATTTTCTTCATTTTCTTCATTTTCTATATTTTCTTTATTTTCTTTATTTTCTTTATTTTCTTTATTTTCTTTATTTTCTTTATTTTCTTTATTTTCTTTATTTTCTTTATTTTCTTTATTTTCTTTATTTTCTTTATTTTCTTTATTTTCTTTATTTTCTTTATTTTCTTTATTTTCTTTATTTTCTTTATTTTCTTTATTTTCTTTATTTTCTTTATTTTCTTTATTTTCTTTATTTTCTTTATTTTCTTTATTTTCTTTATTTTCTTTATTTTCTTTAATTCATCCAATTTATTTCGATTATTTGTGTGTAGAGTTTAGTGTTGAGTGAAGAAAGTTATTACCTGGCTGGGATTCGAACCGAGGTCCTCGGGGTTCGAGCAGAGTCTTACGCGGTCCGGCCATTGTAGATGTTCAAGAGAGATGGTTTATATGTGGTATATATAGTGCGCAAGCACGAGTGTACAATTAATTTTCTTTATTTTCTTTATTTCTTTATTTTGTTTATTTTCTTTATTTTCTTTATTTTCTTTATTTTCTTTATTTTCTTTATTTTCTTTATTTTCTTTATTTTCTTTATTTTCTTTATTTTCTTTATTTTCTTTATTTTCTTTATTTTCTTTATTTTCTTTATTTTCTTTATTTTCTTTATTTTCTTTATTTTCTTTATTTTCTTTATTTTCTTTATTTTCTTTATTTTCTTTATTTTCTTTATTTTCTTTATTTTCTTTATTTTCTTTATTTTCTTTATTTTCTTTATTTTCTTTATTTTCTTTATTTTCTTTATTTTCTTTATTTTCTTTATTTTCTTTATTTTCTTTATTTTCTTTATTTTCTTTATTTTCTTTATTTTCCTTATTTTCTTTATTTTCTTTATTTTCTTTATTTTCTTTATTTTCTTTATTTTCTTTATTTTCTTTATTTTCTTTATTTTCTTTATTTTCTTTATTTTCTTTATTTTCTTTATTTTCTTTATTTTCTTTATTTTCTTTATTTTCTTTATTTTCTTTATTTTCTTTATTTTCTTTATTTTCTTTATTTTCTTTATTTTCTTTATTTTCTTTATTTTCTTTATTTTCTTTAATTCATCCAATTTATTTCGATTATTTGTGTGTAGAGTTTAGTGTTGAGTGAAGAAAGTTATTACCTGGCTGGGATTCGAACCGAGGTCCTCGGGGTTCGAGCAGAGTCTTACGCGGTCCGGCCATTGTAGATGTTCAAGAGAGATGGTTTATATGTGGTACATATAGTGCGCAAGCACGAGTGTACAATTAATTTTCTTTATTTTCTTTATTTTCTTTATTTTCTTTATTTTCTTTATTTTCTGAATTTTCTTTATTTTCTTTATTTTCTTTATTTTCTTTATTTTCTTTATTTTCTTTATTTTCTTTATTTTCTTTATTTTCTTTATTTTCTTTATTTTCTTTATTTTCTTTATTTTCTTTATTTTCTTTATTTTCTTTATTTTCTTTATTTTCTTTATTTTCTTTATTTTCTTTATTTTCTTTATTTTCTTTATTTTCTTTATTTTCTTTATTTTCTTTATTTTCTTTATTTTCTTTATTTTCTTTATTTTCTCTATTTTCTTTATTTTCTTTATTTTCTTTATTTTCTTTATTTTCTTTATTTTCTTTATTTTCTTTATTTTCTTTATTTTCTTTATTTTCTTTATTTTCTTTATTTTCTTTATTTTCTTTATTTTCTTTATTTTCTTTATTTTCTTTATTTTCTTTATTTTCTTTATTTTCTTTATTTTCTTTATTTTCTTTATTTTCTTTATTTTCTTTATTTTCTTTATTTTCTTTATTTTCTTTATTTTCTTTATTTTCTTTATTTTCTTTATTTTCTTTATTTTCTTTATTTTCTTTATTTTCTTTATTTTCTTTATTTTCTTTATTTTCTTTATTTTCTTTATTTTCTTTATTTTCTTTATTTTCTTTAATTCATCCAATTTATTTCGATTATTTGTGTGTAGAGTTTAGTGTTGAGTGAAGAAAGTTATTACCTGGCTGGGATTCGAACCGAGGTCCTCGGGGTTCGAGCAGAGTCTTACGCGGTCCGGCCATTGTAGATGTTCAAGAGAGATGGTTTATATGTGGTATATATAGTGCGCAAGCACGAGTGTACAATTAATTTTCTTTATTTTCTTTATTTTCTTTATTTTCTTTAATTCATCCAATTTATTTCGATTATTTGTGTGTAGAGTTTAGTGTTGAGTGAAGAAAGTTATTACCTGGCTGGGATTCGAACCGAGGTCCTCGGGGTTCGAGCAGAGTCTTACGCGGTCCGGCCATTGTAGATGTTCAAGAGAGATGGTTTATATGTGGTATATATAGTGCGCAAGCACGAGTGTACAATTAATTTTCTTTATTTTCTTTATTTTCTTTATTTTCTTTATTTTCTTTATTTTCTTTATTTTCTTTATTTTCTTTATTTTCTTTATTTTCTTTATTTTCTTTATTTTCTTTATTTTCTTTATTTTCTTTATTTTCTTTATTTTCTTTATTTTCTTTATTTTCTTTATTTTCTTTATTTTCTTTATTTTCTTTATTTTCTTTATTTTCTTTATTTTCTTTATTTTCTTTATTTTCTTTATTTTCTTTATTTTCTTTATTTTCTTTATTTTCTTTATTTTCTTTAATTCATCCAATTTATTTCGATTATTTGTGTGTAGAGTTTAGTGTTGAGTGAAGAAAGTTATTACCTGGCTGGGATTCGAACCGAGGTCCTCGGGGTTCGAGCAGAGTCTTACGCGGTCCGGCCATTGTAGATGTTCAAGAGAGATGGTTTATATGTGGTATATATAGTGCGCAAGCACGAGTGTACAATTAATTTTCTTTATTTTCTTTATTTTCTTTAATTCATCCAATTTATTTCGATTATTTGTGTGTAGAGTTTAGTGTTGAGTGAAGAAAGTTATTACCTGGCTGGGATTCGAACCGAGGTCCTCGGGGTTCGAGCAGAGTCTTACGCGGTCCGGCCATTGTAGATGTTCAAGAGAGATGGTTTATATGTGGTATATATAGTGCGCAAGCACGAGTGTACAATTAATTTTCTTTATTTTCTTTATTTTCTTTATTTTCTTTATTTTCTTTATTTTCTTTATTTTCTTTATTTTCTTTATTTTCTTTATTTTCTTTATTTTCTTTATTTTCTTTATTTTCTTTATTTTCTTTATTTTCTTTATTTTCTTTATTTTCTTTATTTTCTTTATTTTCTTTATTTTCTTTATTTTCTTTATTTTCTTTATTTTCTTTATTTTCTTTATTTTCTTTATTTTCTTTATTTTCTTTATTTTCTTTATTTTCTTTATTTTCTTTATTTTCTTTATTTTCTTTATTTTCTTTATTTTCTTTATTTTCTTTATTTTCTTTATTTTCTTTATTTTCTTTATTTTCTTTATTTTCTTTATTTTCTTTATTTCTTTATTTCTTTATTTTCTTTATTTTCTTTATTTTCTTTATTTTCTTTATTTTCTTTATTTTCTTTATTTTCTTTATTTTCTTTATTTTCTTTATTTTCTTTATTTTCTTTTTTTTTTTTATTTTCTTTATTTTCTTTATTTTCTTTATTTTCTTTATTTTCTTTATTTTCTTTATTTTCTTTATTTTCTTTATTTTCTTTATTTTCTTTATTTTCTTTATTTTCTTTATTTTCTTTATTTTCTTTATTTTCTTTATTTTCTTTATTTTCTTTATTTTCTTTATTTTCTTTATTTTCTTTATTTTCTTTATTTTCTTTATTTTCTTTATTTTCTTTATTTTCTTTATTTTCTTTATTTTCTTTATTTTCTTTATTTTCTTTATTTTCTTTATTTTCTTTATTTTCTTTAATTCATCCAATTTATTTCGATTATTTGTGTGTAGAGTTTAGTGTTGAGTGAAGAAAGTTATTACCTGGCTGGGATTCGAACCGAGGTCCTCGGGGTTCGAGCAGAGTCTTACGCGGTCCGGCCATTGTAGATGTTCAAGAGAGATGGTTTATATGTGGTATATATAGTGCGCAAGCACGAGTGTACAATTAATTTTCTTTATTTTCTTTATTTTCTTTATTTTCTTTATTTTCTTTATTTTCTTTAATTCATCCAATTTATTTCGATTATTTGTGTGTAGAGTTTAGTGTTGAGTGAAGAAAGTTATTACCTGGCTGGGATTCGAACCGAGGTCCTCGGGGTTCGAGCAGAGTCTTACGCGGTCCGGCCATTGTAGATGTTCAAGAGAGATGGTTTATATGTGGTATATATAGTGCGCAAGCACGAGTGTACAATTAATTTTCTTTATTTTCTTTATTTTCTTTATTTTCTTTATTTTCTTTATTTTCTTTATTTTCTTTATTTTCTTTATTTTCTTTATTTTCTTTATTTTCTTTATTTTCTTTATTTTCTTTATTTTCTTTATTTTCTTTATTTTCTTTATTTTCTTTATTTTCTTTATTTTCTTTATTTTCTTTATTTTCTTTATTTTCTTTATTTTCTTTATTTTCTTTATTTTCTTTATTTTCTTTATTTTCTTTATTTTCTTTATTTTCTTTATTTTCTTTATTTTCTTTATTTTCTTTAATTCATCCAATTTATTTCGATTATTTGTGTGTAGAGTTTAGTGTTGAGTGAAGAAAGTTATTACCTGGCTGGGATTCGAACCGAGGTCCTCGGGGTTCGAGCAGAGTCTTACGCGGTCCGGCCATTGTAGATGTTCAAGAGAGATGGTTTATATGTGGTATATATAGTGCGCAAGCACGAGTGTACAATTAATTTTCTTTATTTTCTTTATTTTCTTTAATTCATCCAATTTATTTCGATTATTTGTGTGTAGAGTTTAGTGTTGAGTGAAGAAAGTTATTACCTGGCTGGGATTCGAACCGAGGTCCTCGGGGTTCGAGCAGAGTCTTACGCGGTCCGGCCATTGTAGATGTTCAAGAGAGATGGTTTATATGTGGTATATATAGTGCGCAAGCACGAGTGTACAATTAATTTTCTTTATTTTCTTTATTTTCTTTATTTTCTTTATTTTCTTTATTTTCTTTATTTTCTTTATTTTCTTTATTTTCTTTATTTTCTTTATTTTCTTTATTTTCTTTATTTTCTTTATTTTCTTTATTTTCTTTATTTTCTTTATTTTCTTTATTTTCTTTATTTTCTTTATTTTCTTTATTTTCTTTATTTTCTTTATTTTCTTTATTTTCTTTATTTTCTTTATTTTCTTTATTTTCTTTATTTTCTTTATTTTCTTTATTTTCTTTATTTTCTTTATTTTCTTTATTTTCTTTATTTTCTTTATTTTCTTTATTTTCTTTATTTTCTTTATTTTCTTTATTTTCTTTATTTTCTTTATTTCTTTATTTCTTTATTTTCTTTATTTTCTTTATTTTCTTTATTTTCTTTATTTTCTTTATTTTCTTTATTTTCTTTATTTTCTTTATTTTCTTTATTTTCTTTATTTTCTTTATTTTCTTTATTTTCTTTATTTTCTTTATTTTCTTTATTTTCTTTATTTTCTTTATTTTCTTTATTTTCTTTATTTTCTTTATTTTCTTTATTTTCTTTATTTTCTTTATTTTCTTTATTTTCTTTATTTTCTTTATTTTCTTTATTTTCTTTATTTTCTTTATTTTCTTTATTTTCTTTATTTTCTTTATTTTCTTTATTTTCTTTATTTTCTTTATTTTCTTTATTTTCTTTATTTTCTTTATTTTCTTTATTTTCTTTATTTTCTTTATTTTCTTTATTTTCTTTATTTTCTTTATTTTCTTTATTTTCTTTAATTCATCCAATTTATTTCGATTATTTGTGTGTAGAGTTTAGTGTTGAGTGAAGAAAGTTATTACCTGGCTGGGATTCGAACCGAGGTCCTCGGGGTTCGAGCAGAGTCTTACGCGGTCCGGCCATTGTAGATGTTCAAGAGAGATGGTTTATATGTGGTATATATAGTGCGCAAGCACGAGTGTACAATTAATTTTCTTTATTTTCTTTATTTTCTTTATTTTCTTTATTTTCTTTATTTTCTTTAATTCATCCAATTTATTTCGATTATTTGTGTGTAGAGTTTAGTGTTGAGTGAAGAAAGTTATTACCTGGCTGGGATTCGAACCGAGGTCCTCGGGGTTCGAGCAGAGTCTTACGCGGTCCGGCCATTGTAGATGTTCAAGAGAGATGGTTTATATGTGGTATATATAGTGCGCAAGCACGAGTGTACAATTAATTTTCTTTATTTTCTTTATTTCTTTATTTTCTTTATTTTCTTTATTTTCTTTATTTTCTTTATTTTCTTTATTTTCTTTATTTTCTTTATTTTCTTTATTTTCTTTATTTTCTTTATTTTCTTTATTTTCTTTATTTTCTTTATTTTCTTTTTTTTCTTTATTTTCTTTATTTTCTTTATTTTCTTTATTTTCTTTATTTTCTTTATTTTCTTTATTTTCTTTATTTTCTTTATTTTCTTTATTTTCTTTATTTTCTTTATTTTCTTTATTTTCTTTATTTTCTTTATTTTCTTTATTTTCTTTATTTCTTTATTTCTTTATTTCTTTATTTTCTTTATTTTCTTTATTTTCTTTATTTTCTTTATTTTCTTTATTTTCTTTATTTTCTTTATTTTCTTTATTTTCTTTATTTTCTTTATTTTCTTTATTTTCTTTATTTTCTTTATTTTCTTTATTTTCTTTATTTTCTTTATTTTCTTTATTTTCTTTATTTTCTTTATTTTCTTTATTTTCTTTATTTTCTTTATTTTCTATATTTTCTTTATTTTCTTTATTTTCTTTATTTTCTTTATTTTCTTTATTTTCTTTATTTTCTTTATTTTCTTTATTTTCTTTATTTTCTTTATTTTCTTTATTTTCTTTATTTTCTTTATTTTCTTTATTTTCTTTATTTTCTTTATTTTCTTTATCTTCTTTATTTTATTTATTTTCTTTATTTTCTTTATTTTCTTTATTTTCTTTATTTTCTTTATTTTCTTTATTTTCTTTATTTTCTTTATTTTCTTTATTTTCTTTATTTTCTTTATTTTCTTTATTTTCTTTAATTCATCCAATTTATTTCGATTATTTGTGTGTAGAGTTTAGTGTTGAGTGAAGAAAGTTATTACCTGGCTGGGATTCGAACCGAGGTCCTCGGGGTTCGAGCAGAGTATTACGCGGTCCGGCCATTGTAGATGTTCAAGAGAGATGGTTTATATGTGGTATATATAGTGCGCAAGCACGAGTGTACAATTAATTTTCTTTATTTTCTTTACTTTCTTTATTTTCTTTATTTTCTTTATTTTCTTTATTTTCTTTATTTTCTTTATTTTCTTTATTTTCTTTATTTTCTTTATTTTCTTTATTTTCTTTATTTTCTTTATTTTATTTATTTTCTATATTTTCTTTATTTTCTTTATTTTCTTTATTTTCTTTATTTTCTTTATTTTCTTTATTTTCTTTATTTTCTTTATTTTCTTTATTTTCTTTATTTTCTTTATTTTCTTTATTTTCTTTATTTTCTTTATTTTCTTTATTTTCTTTATTTTCTTTATTTTCTTTATTTTCTTTATTTTCTTTATTTTCTTTATTTTCTTTATTTTCTTTATTTTCTTTATTTTCTTTATTTTCTTTATTTTCTTTATTTTCTTTATTTTCTTTATTTTCTTTATTTTCTTTATTTTCTTTATTTTCTTTATTTTCTTTATTTTCTTTATTTTCTTTATTTTCTTTATTTTCTTTATTTTCTTTATTTTCTTTATTTTCTTTATTTTCTTTATTTTCTTTATTTTCATTATTTTCTTTAATTCATCCAATTTATTTCGATTATTTGTGTGTAGAGTTTAGTGTTGAGTGAAGAAAGTTATTACCTGGCTGGGATTCGAACCGAGGTCCTCGGGGTTCGAGCAGAGTATTACGCGGTCCGGCCATTGTAGATGTTCAAGAGAGATGGTTTATATGTGGTATATATAGTGCGCAAGCACGAGTGTACAATTAATTTTCTTTATTTTCTTTATTTTCTTTATTTTCTTTATTTTCTTTATTTTCTTTATTTTCTTTATTTTCTTTATTTTCTTTATTTTCTTTATTTTCTTTATTTTCTTTATTTTCTTTATTTTCTTTATTTTTTTTATTTTCTTTATTTTCTTTATTTTCTTTATTTTCTTTATTTTCTTTATTTTCTTTATTTTCTTTATTTTCTTTATTTTCTTTATTTTCTTTATTTTCTTTATTTTCTTTATTTTCTTTATTTTCTTTATTTTCTTTAATTCATCCAATTTATTTCGATTATTTGTGTGTAGAGTTTAGTGTTGAGTGAAGAAAGTTATTACCTGGCTGGGATTCGAACCGAGGTCCTCGGGGTTCGAGCAGAGTATTACGCGGTCCGGCCATTGTAGATGTTCAAGAGAGATGGTTTATATGTGGTATATATAGTGCGCAAGCACGAGTGTACAATTAATTTTCTTTATTTTCTTTATTTTCTTTATTTTCTTTATTTTCTTTATTTTCTTTATTTTCTTTATTTTCTTTATTTTCTTTATTTTCTTTATTTTCTTTATTTACTTTATTTTCTTTATTTTCTTTATTTTCTTTATTTTCTTTATTTTCTTTATTTTCTTTATTTTCTTTATTTTCTTTATTTTCTTTATTTTCTTTATTTTCTTTATTTTCTTTATTTTCTGTATTTTCTTTATTTTCTTTATTTTCTTTATTTTCTTTATTTTCTTTATTTTCTTTATTTTCTTTATTTTCTTTATTTTCTTTATTTTCTTTATTTTCTTTATTTTCTTTATTTTCTTTATTTTCTTTATTTTCTTTAATTCATCCAATTTATTTCGATTATTTGTGTGTAGAGTTTAGTGTTGAGTGAAGAAAGTTATTACCTGGCTGGGATTCGAACCGAGGTCCTCGGGGTTCGAGCAGAGTATAACGCGGTCCGGCCATTGTAGATGTTCAAGTAGATTTTCGATACTTGTGCACACTTATGTCACTGACATCCCAAAAACGTCAAAATTGACCGAAATCGGTCATTTTCGATACTTGTGCACATTTATGTCACTGACATCCCAAAAACGTCAAAATTGATCGAAATCGGTCATTTTCGACACTTGTGCACACAAGTTCAACTGACATCCCAAAAACGTCAAAATTGGCCGAAATCGGTCATTTTCGATACTTGTGCACACAAGTTCAACTGGCATCCCAAAAACGTCAAAATTGACCGAAATCACTTCTTTTCGATACTTGTGCACACAATTTCAACTGACATCGCAAAAACGTCAAATTTTACCGAAATCGGTCATTTTCGATACTTGTGTACACGTATGTCACTGACATCCCAAAAACGTCTAAATTTACCGAAATCGGTCATTTTCGATACTTGAACACACAAGTTCAACTGACATCGCAAAAACGCCAAAATTGGCCGAAATCGTTCATGTTCGATACTTGTGCACACTTTTGTCATTGACATCCCAAAACGTCAAATTTGATCGAAATCGGTCATTTTCGATACTTGTGCACACAAGTTCAACTGACATCCCAAAAACGTCAAAATTGGCCGAAATCGGTCATTTTCGATACTTGTGCACATTCATGTCACTGACATCCCAAAAACGTCAAAATTGATCGAAATCGGTCATTTTCGATACTTGTGCACACAAGTTCAACTGACATCCCAAAAACGTCCAAATTGGCCCAAATCGGTCATTTTCGATACTTGTGCACATTTATGTCACTGACATCCCAAAAACGTCAAAATTGACAGAAATCGGTTATTTTCGATACTTGTGCACACAAGTTCAACTGGCATCCCAAAAACGTCAAAATTGACCGAAATCACTTCTTTTCGATACTTGTGCACATAATTTCAACTGACATCCCAAAAACGTCCAAATTGGCCCAAATCGGTCATTTTCGATACTTGTGCACATTTATGTCACTGACATCCCAAAAACGTCAAAATTGGCCGAAATCGGTCATGTTCGAGACTTGTGCACACTTTTGTCACTGACATCCCAAAAACGTCAAAATTGATCGAAATCGGTCATTTTCGATACTTGTGCACACAAGTTCAACTGACATCCCAAAAACGTCAAAATTGACCGGAATCGCTTCTTTTCGATACTTGTGCACACAAGTTCACCTGACATCCCAAAAACGTCAAAATGGATCGAAATCGGTCATTTTCGATACTTGTGCACACAAGTTCAACTGACATCGCTGAAACGTCAAAATTTACCGAAATCGGTCATTTTCGATACTTGAACACACAAGTTCAACTGACATCGCCAAAACGTCAAAATTGACCGAAATCGGACATTTTCGATTCTTGTGCACACAAGTTCAACTGACATCCCAAAAACGTCAAAATTGACCGAAATCGGTCATTTTCGAAACTTGACCACACAAGTTCAACTTACATCGCAAAAACGTCAAAAATGGCCGAAATCGGTCATGTTCGAGACTTGTGCACATTTATGTCACTGACATCCCAAAAACGTCAAAATTGACCGAAATCGGTCATTTTCGATACTTGACCACACAAGTTCAACTGACATCGCAAAAACGTCAAAAATGGCCGAAATCGGTCATTTTCGATACTTGACCACACAAGTTCAACTGACATCCCAAAACGTCAAAATTGATCGAAATCGGTCATTTTCGATACTTGTGCACACAAGTTCAACTGACATCCCAAAAACGTCAAAATTTACCGAAATCGGTCATTTTCGAAACTTGACCACATAAGTTCAACTGACATCGCTAAAACGTCAAAATTGACCGAAATCGGTCATTTTCGATACTTGTGCATACAAGTTCAACTGGCATCCCAAAAACGTCAAAATTGACCGAAATCACTTCTTTTCGATACTTGTGCACACAATTTCAACTGACATCGCAAAAACGTCAAAATTAGCCGAAATCGGTCATGTTCGAGACTTGTGCACACTTTTGTCACTGACATCCCAAAAACGTCAAAAATGGTCGAAATCGGTCATTTTCGATACTTGTGCACACAAGTTCAACTGACATCCCAAAAACGTCAAAATTGGCCGAAATCGGTCATTTTCGATACTTGTGCACATTTATGTCACTGACATCCCAAAAACGTCAAAATTGATCGAAATCGGTCATTTTCGATACTTGTGTACACGTATGTCACTGACATCCCAAAAACGTCTAAATTTACCGAAATCGGTCATTTTCGATACTTGAACACACAAGTTCAACTGGCATCGCTAAAACGTCAAAATTGACCGAAATCGGTCATTTTAGATTCTTGTGCACACAAGTTCAACTGACATTCCAAAAACGTCAAAATTGACCGAAATCGGTCATTTTCGAAACTTGACCACACAAGTTCAACTGACATCCCAAAAACGTCCAAATTGACCGAAATCGGACATTTTCGATTCTTGTGCACACAAGTTCAACTGACATCGCAAAAACGTCAAAAATGGTCGAAATCGGTCATTTTCGATACTTGTGCACACAAGTTCAACTGACATCCCAAAACGTCAAAATTGATCGAAATCGGTCATTTTCGATACTTGTGCACACAAGTTCAACTGGCATCCCAAAAACGTCAAAATTGACCGAAATCACTTCTTTTCGATACTTGTGCACACAATTTCAACTGACATCGCAAAAACGTCAAATTTTACCGAAATCGGTCATTTTCGATACTTGTGTACACGTATGTCACTGACATCCCAAAAACGTCTAAATTTACCGAAATCGGTCATTTTCGATACTTGAACACACAAGTTCAACTGACATCGCAAAAACGTCAAAATTGGCCGAAATCGTTCATGTTCGATACTTGTGCACACTTTTGTCATTGACATCCCAAAACGTCAAATTTGATCGAAATCGGTCATTTTCGATATTTGTGCACACAAGTTCAACTGACATCCCAAAAACGTCAAAATTGGCCGAAATCGGTCATTTTCGATACTTGTGCACATTCATGTCACTGACATCGCTAAAACGTCAAAATTGACCGAAATCGCTTCTTTTCGATACTTGTGCACACAAGTTCACCTGACATCCCAAAAACGTCAAAATGGATCGAAATCGGTCATTTTCGATACTTGTGCACACAAGTTCAACTGACATCGCTGAAACGTCAAAATTTACCGAAATCGGTCATTTTCGATACTTGAACACACAAGTTCAACTGACATCGCCAAAACGTCAAAATTGACCGAAATCGGACATTTTCGATTCTTGTGCACACAAGTTCAACTGACATCCCAAAAACGTCAAAATTGACCGAAATCGGTCATTTTCGAAACTTGACCACACAAGTTCAACTGACATCGCAAAAACGTCAAAAAATGGCCGAAATCGGTCATGTTCGAGACTTGTGCACATTTATGTCACTGACATCCCAAAAACGTCAAAATTGACCGAAATCGGTCATTTTCAATACTTGACCACACAAGTTCAACTGACATCGCAAAAACGTCAAAAATGGCCGAAATCGGTCATTTTCGATACTTGACCACACAAGTTCAACTGACATCCCAAAACGTCAAAATTGATCGAAATCGGTCATTTTCGATACTTGTGCACACAAGTTCAACTGACATCCCAAAAACGTCAAAATTTACCGAAATCGGTCATTTTCGAAACTTGACCACACAAGTTCAACTGACATCGCTAAAACGTCAAAATTGACCGAAATCGGACATTTTCGATACTTGTGCATACAAGTTCAACTGGCATCCCAAAAACGTCAAAATTGACCGAAATCACTTCTTTTCGATACTTGTGCACACAATTTCAACTGACATCGCAAAAACGTCAAAATTGGCCGAAATCGGTCATGTTCGAGACTTGTGCACACTTTTGTCACTGACATCCCAAAAACGTCAAAATTGATCGAAATCGGTCATTTTCGATACTTGTGTACACGTATGTCACTGACATCCCAAAAACGTCTAAATTTACCGAAATCGGTCATTTTCGATACTTGAACACACAAGTTCAACTGACATCGCCAAAAAGTCAAAATTGACCGAAATCGGACATTTTCGATTCTTGTGCACACAAGTTCAACTGACATCGCAAAAACGTCAAAAATGGTCGAAATCGGTCATTTTCGATACTTGTGCACAAAAGTTCAACTGACATCCCAAAAACGTCAAAATTGGCCGAAATCGGTCATTTTCGATACTTGTGCACATTTATGTCACTGACATCCCAAAAACGTCAAAATTGATCGAAATCGGTCATTTTCGATACTTGTGTACACGTATGTCACTGACATCCCAAAAACGTCTAAATTTACCGAAATCGGTCATTTTCGATACTTGAACACACAAGTTCAACTGGCATCGCTAAAACGTCAAAATTGACCGAAATCGGTCATTTTAGATTCTTGTGCACACAAGTTCAACTGACATCCCAAAAACGTCAAAATTGACCGAAATCGGTCATTTTCGAAACTTGACCACACAAGTTCAACTGACATCCCAAAAACGTCAAAATTGACCGAAATCGGACATTTTCGATTCTTGTGCACACAAGTTCAACTGACATCGCAAAAACGTCAAAAATGGTCGAAATCGGTCATTTTCGATACTTGTGCACACAAGTTCAACTGACATCCCAAAAACGTCAAAATTGGCCGAAATCGGTCATTTTCGATACTTGTGCACATTTATGTCACTGACATTCCAAAAACGTCAAAATTGATCGAAATCGGTCATTTTCGATACTTGACCACACAAGTTGAACTGACATCCCAAAACGTCAAAATTG